>JANBXA010000730.1:106300000-106325000 GCA_030556225.1 Cricetiscus sungorus
CCATTGCTCCAGCCCCTCTTCCTGTGGTGATATTCTGTTTCTGATCTAACAAAGCTTGCCTGAAGATCCAAGTGCAAAGCTAGCCACACTAGTTGACCGTAGAGGCCAGGCAGTGGTGGCACACACCTTTAATCCCAGCACTCAGGAGACAGAGGCAGGCAGATCTCTGAGTTCGAGGCCAGTTTGAGCTATACAGGAGATTGAATCTGTTTAAAAGAGAAACAGAGCTCACACAACAGTTATCCCAGCACTTGGAATGACACCCCTTTAATCCCAGCACTGAGGAGGTGGAGACAGGAGTGATATGATTGGACAGAGAGGAGAATATAAGGCTGGAGGAAACTAGAGAGATGCAGTCTAGGCAGTCTGAGGATGCAGGCTGAGGACAGGATCGCCCCTTTGGTCTGAGCATTGGTAGAGGTAAGAACTCTCTAGTGGCTGGCTGATCTTCGGCATTTACTCCAATCTGACTCTTAAGTTGTTATTATTAAGAACAATTAAAATTCATGCTACATCCTCCTCTCTCTTCCCCACCTGTATAGGGTTTCTCTGTGTTGCCCTGACTGGACTGGGACTCACTCTGTAGACCAGGCTGGCCTCGAACTCAAAGATCTGCCTTCCTCTTCCTCTTGAATGCTTTGTTTAAAGGCCTGGGTCATCATACCCAGATATTTTAATTTGTTTTTTGAAACAGGGTCTATTTAGCTTGGGTTAGCCCTCTAAAGCCTCCAAGGTGTTGGAATTAGAGATGTGTACCACCATGCTGGCCGCTTCTCTGGACTGGATCACAATAAAATATTCACTGGATGAGTAATTTGCTGCATACTCTCTATCTGTAAGGCTCTGCATTGTGTCAGGAGTATGAAAGCTGTTACTACACAGGCAAGCAGATTTAAGTAATGTAATAGTAAAAGAAGGCCCTGGGATTATGGGCAATATAAACTTTATCTGCCTTCTATTGTTTCATTAGAAAAGAACTATTAGGAACCTGGGGGCTGGACTTTTTCAAGCCTGGAAGAGTGTGATTGACTGTTGGGCAAACAAAATGGAAGGTGGGCCAAGCCAACAGTAGATAATGTGGCAGACATTGTTTTGGACCTGAGACTTTATCCTAAGATTAATGGGTAACTCCCAAAAGGCAGCAGTAACCTCATCGGATTTGAGAACACTTTGGAGAAAGCCAGGGTAGTTTCCTAGAATCAAATTAGATTGTGAGGACATCCATAGGGTCTCCAAATCAGCATTTAGTGTTTGTATTTGTTTTGTGTGGTGTGTGTGTTTGTGTGTGTGTGTTGTTTTTTACTTTTTTGTTTGTTTGTTGACAGCTTACTCTTTAGCCTTGGCTGGCCTTGAACAGTTGGCTCTGTCAGACAGCAGGCATCCTGTCTCTGCCACCTGAGTACTGGCATTACAGGTGTTGATGACACTTCACACAAGGCTTAGCAATTGCTTTCAGTATTTATTGGAAAACTGAGTATGTGTGCTTTCCCAGTGAGGCCTCTGGTCCCCCAAACTGCACAACTAATACTGCAGACAGGTGACTCAGCAATATAGATGCTTCTCACAGCTCTGGAGGCTGCACTCCAGTGTACAAGTGTTAGCTGGGTTGATCTGCCTCAGTAGGGGATGTGTCTGGCTTTGCCTGCTCCTGGGACCAGTGCTTGGCTTGGGGCTGCATCATTGTATTCTTTAATGTCAGCATTTCAAATTGCTCTCCTCTGACTTCACAGGACCTTCTCCTCTGCATATAGATAGAGATTTCTCTGAACTCATCAATAGTGAAAGAATGACATTTAATAACGAGTTAGAAAGCCTGGCATGGTGACACACATCTGTAATCCTGGCACGTAGGATGCTGGGACAGGAGGATCTTGAGTTATGTGGTGGAATCCTATTTCAAAGAAAGAAAAGAGGAGTTAGAACTGACAGCCTTATCAACCCCTCTGCAGGGAAGACTGTGGCTTGAAAGTTCCACAGTGGCACTCAGCTGGTCACTTGACCCCAGAGCTTCCTCCTCAGTGTCTACTCTGTTACAGCAGGAGACAGTACTGTACATTGCCTTTAGATTCTATTAGGAAGATGGAGTAAAACCTGCTCAATTACAAAAAAAGTAAATTCCATGTATTAGTTGTTTCATAAATTGCCTATTCCATGGATTGGCCATCTGGCAAATTGAATTGGCTATTAGTGAAATCTGCCAGCTCCCCAAGAAACACTGTAGCATGAGTCCAGTCTGCTGTTGCTGCCCTGAATACAGCACTTATGTCCTCTACTTCCTACAAGCTGGAGATGGGGCCACTGCTCTGCCACTGCTCTGCAGGAACTCAGACTGAGCAGAGCTCACAGGCTGAAACTCGGGGAGTGGGGGAATAAAGGACAGTTGGTAAGGATCCCCTACCTGAGTTCTAACTCAGTGGAACCCAGATGTGGTGCAGCAGCTGAGTCTCTCCACTGGCCTGAGCCACCCCAGCAACTGGTCAAATGATGCTCACAGTACTGACCTTGCATAGGACAGGCAGCTTGATGCCAGACAGGATTTACTACATAGAGCCACAAAGTGTATAGTCACTTTGTGGGCTGCTAATGAAGCTATATCTGCCATTGTTTTTACAATTAACTAACTACTAACAGTGCCTGGCACAGACATCTTTTCCTTTCATTTCCTGGAGAACTCTGACTCAGTAATAAAAGCATGTCCCTTCTGGAGACCTCTGTGTTTTGGGGGATGGGAGGGATACCTAAAATAGTTCTTGCTTTCTTGTAATTTTCAAAAATAGGAAGTTTGGTTTGGTGGCTTACATCTGTATTCCCAACTGTTGGAAGGTAGAGGCAGGATGATGAGGCTCAGAGTTAGCCTCGGCTGTGTGTGGAATTCAAGGTGACTCTGGACTGCATGAGACCCTGTGTCAAAAAAAAAAAAACAAAAAAAAACAAAAAAAAAAACAAAAAAAAAAAACTAAACTAAAAGCTGGTTCTGGCTATTGGCATCCATAGAATAACTCTCAGGATCAATATAACTGGCTGATGACTCATCCCTCTGTCTCCTGAAAGTCCTGAAAGTCCCTCAGATACCTGAGAAAGTTAGATTTCTGGGGAAGGCCCTGTGAGCTTTGAAAAGGAATGTTGCAGGGATAGCAGCTGTCTTGGTGGAAAGAAAAGCCCCATGATAAGTATTTAAGAAGCTGGGCATGATGGTACAAACCTATATCCCAGCACTCAGAAGGCTGAGGCAGGAGCTCAGGGCTAGCCTGGGCTGCACAGTAAATTCCTGAACCACCAGGGATATACAGTAAGACCCAGGGACAGGGGAGAGAACACAAGGAAAAAAAAAGCCAAGAGAGAACACATTTATGCCTAGCAGTTCCACAGATTGTTTCTTCAGAGCTAGGACATAGGGTAGGGGATTTGACTCAGTGGTAGAGCGCTTGCCTTAGCATAGGCAAGGCCACTGGGTTCAATCTCCTACATTGAATAAAAGCGAGGATAAGAACTTGAGTGTATTTATATATACATAGTCTCTTAAAAACAACAACAACAACAACAACAGTACCCTTGGGGCTGGAGAGATGCCCAACAATTAATTGCACACGTTGCTGTTGCAGAGGACCTGGCTTCAGTTTCTAGCACCTCATCAGGCCTGTAACCTACAACTGCCTGTAACTCCAGCTTCAAGAGGATCTGAGACCTCTGACTTCCTAAGGCACCTGTATTCATGTGCATGTACCCATCCCGCATGCACAAACACACAGAATTTAAAGTAATTAAAATAATACTAATGCCACCAGTGCCTCGTAGCCCTGCACCTCACTACTTCCCCGATAACACATTGCTAGTTGTTGATGTAACATGTGGTCCCGGGCAGCGCATTTCTCTCTCAGCGCCCCTGTGGGAGCCGGCACTGAAGGTGAACGAGCAGACACAGCTATACTTTAGAGTCTGGTTACGGGAAATTACAGAGTCAAGAACTGTTGTAGACATGCATCTCTCCACAAAGTGAGCTTAAACAAAATGTTCAACAGCTCACCCAGATAACAGTAACTGTAGTTAAAAGCAAAGCTAAGCCTAGTGCCAGCTCCTGAAGGCACATGTGGGACTGGAGCCTGGCCATGTGAAGCGGGGAATCTGCCAGTGCTGAGGGGTCTGTGTGCGGTGTGTGTGTGTGTGTGTGTGTGTGTGTGTGTGTGTGTGTGTGTGTGTGTGTGTGTGTGTGATACATTATTTTAGTCGTGGTGGTAACTATGAGTAACCCTGAGAGGTAAGTACACACTGTAGGCTGAACTGAGGTCATCTGAGACTGCCACCCTGTTTGTTCCCAGGGCCCTCAAGCTGAGGGGAAGCCCTGCAAAAGGGATGCACCCACAAGCTGACAGTGGAAACAGGAAGTTGGCTTTCATTATGTGTGCCTGTTTGTGTTTCCATGATAAACATCAACAGAACCGAACAGAGATAGGTTACAGCCTGGGAGAAGAAAACGGTTCTCAGGGGAGAAGAGACTAAGGTTTATCAATGAAACTGTGCAGGAACTGAGTTGCTGAGATTGTGACAACAGTTGTTCTTCCAAGGCATAGAACGATCTATGGGAAAGAAAGGTTCTCTTTTGAGAGCTCTTCCTGTGTTTGCTTCACAGAGGTCAGAACCGCTGCCTGCACTGGAGACACGACAGCTCCTCCAGGATTCCTCCTGATTACTTACCAGCAAGGCAAGAGAGCAGAGGTAAGGCACAGTGGAGGCTGTGTGAATGGAACAGAGGACAAGGGAAGGTGGGCTAGAATTACTGCAGGAAGGAGTGGTTCTCTCTGTTTCTTTACTTTTTAAAGTTGTAGAATATAGCATGCACATATGTACACATACATCTACATGTAAACATTAATAAATCACCAGTGTATAACAGTCAGTTAAGTGAACATATGTAGCCGCTGCCCAGGTAAAAACTGGACTATAACTAGCACCCAGGATATTCTTGCCATTCAGAGCAGCTTCCTCATGGAGACAGACCTGTCTGTGCAGTGCATGATACAACTTAGTGTTGCCTGGTCAGGGACTTCACGTGTTTTCTCAGTATTATCGTATTGTTTCCCATCTGTTGCATGTGGTTGTAGTTTTTACCTCAGTTATTGTATTATCTAATATTGGCACATTTGCTTATTTTCATTGGATAGACTCTTAGGTTCTTTGTTTCCAGAGTTTTGAAGGTTATCCTGCTAGAGGCATGGAATGGCTAAATCATGGGGTGTGTTTTCCTAAGTAGTGACATCCTACAGTGATTGAGGGCTGCTCGTACTTGGTCCTATGTGCTAGTTAATGGTACCTAACTGGTGAGTAGACAGCAACTCACTGTGACTTCCTTTACTGAGGTTCCCTGATGGCACCTAATTGAGCTCTTTTCATATGTTCATTGTTATTTTTTTATTCCCTCCTGTGAAGTTCCTGTTTTGCACATTATTTTGTTTATTTGAGTGCGCTATTATTCATCCACCTCCCTTCTGTGGGCTCACTGTGCAGGGGATACAGCTAAACAGCCCTGTCCACAGGCAAGCCCCAGATATCCCTCTACCTACAGGAAGGCCATGATTGGGATTGACTTTGAGCCACCCATCTTGCCCAGACTGCTGAACCAGGTGCTGAGTGCTGAACACTCAGGCACACTAGGTGCCCAGGAATGAAATATCTTATTGGCTGTAAGTGCCCAGTTGCTGACAAGTAGAATCTGCAGTACAAATTCCTGTTTCCTCCCTGCCATCCCCCTACCTGGAGGGAAAGGCCTGCCTGGGACACAGTCTGAGAAGCAGGTTTTAAAAACAGCTTCACAGAGCTGCAGAACATCAATTGCCAGACAAGGAGGACCTCCCTTAACAAAGTGGAGGAATACTTCAAGCACTATGCCAGACATGTCTGACGACTTTGTCACAGTTGGCTCTGATGTGGAACAGCTCAAGGTAGCCCTCTTCCCCATCCTCAAAGCTCCTGTCAGCATCTTAGGATTGTCCTGATCCTATTGACCACGATGTCCTGAAGCCCATCCTGACTACCCACTGCAGGTGGTGAACACAACACAATACACAAGACAGTGTGTCTGGGCCCCAAAGGCCTTGTCTGCTTCCCTTAACATGTTTACTGAAATGGTTTGGCTGTCGGTGGAATGTCTCAAGTTGAAATGAACTCACCATTGAGGATAGCGCTTGATTCCCTTTCCCCAACAAAAGTGGTGTCCTGCACAAGTGATACAATGACATGTTCAGTGTGCCTGGCAGATTGGCAATAAGAGACCCACTATAAACTGTGATTGGATGTACATTCTCTTAACTTCTTCCATGAATATGTGATGCTTCCAAGAATGCATTGTCATTCACTGTAGATTTTATTAAAATGTATATTTACTAATGTGAGTATATTTTAGAACAAGGAAAAATAAAAAGAAAAACAGCTTCACAGAAAGTACTAGTACAAGTGCCTGCTGGAAAGCCAGACCCAGTGGTGCATGCACATCTATAATCCCCTGCACTCGGGAGGCAGAAGCAGGAGAAGTATGGCCAGTTAGAGGCCAGCCTAAGCTATACATACTGAGTTCCAGACCAGCCTGGGTTGCAGAATGAGACCCTGTCTCAAAGAACAAAAACAAGGAAAAGGAGGAACATTCTAGACCGAGTAATAGAATATGCAAGAAGGTATAAATATCCATAAAATGGTATGAAGTTTGGGGCAGCCTATAGGGTGAATGAAACTAGCGGGGACAGGGCATCTGCCAGATCATCACTCTAGGAAGGGACAGACTTGTAAATCTCTTTAGTAACTGGGATTAAACACGGAAAAGGAACTTCCCTGGGGGGGGGGGGGGCCGGGGCGGGGCGGGCTGCTGTTGAGTGCCCAAGTGAAGTTTTCCAAAATACCGTGAATAAAAATAAGCTTGTCGATGACATAAATTGCACTCCACTTCCCCCCCCCCTCAGATAACATGAATAGTGAGTGCATTGCTAGCTGACTAGCTGAGGCCCAGTGGCTAGGAAGGCCCAGAATGAAAACTGCCGAGGTCCAGCCTTTGGGGCGGGCGGGACGCTTCTCTGCTGCAAGCTCCGCCTCCTGGCCCAGCCATCAGGCGTGCGGGGGAAGCCGGCTTTTCCAGGAAACGAAAGTGAACTCTGGGGAGCCATCTTGCGGCCCAAGTGCGGGTCTAGCCGGCGCTATGTATCAGGGGCTCAGGGGACCCGCAGGTAAGCCCGCGGGGTCTCCACCCCTGCGCCCTGGCTTGTGGAGTGTGAGTTGCGCGGGTCGTGTGCTCGCTCCTGGGGATTTGTACGCAGCTAGTTGTTGCAGCTTTGAACAATCGCAGGAAGGTGTGAGAGAAGGTGGACCTGAGTCTGAGCAGGACCCTGAGGACCCAGGCCAAGGCAGACTCCCCTTCATCTTCTGCTTAGGGCAGTTGATACCTCGCTGAGCTGCTGTAGCCCCACTTGAGAAATTATTCTTAACTTACGGCCCTTCCTTTTTGCTCTCTTTCAACTTCCTGGAAAATTTAAATTAGGTTTAAGTGACCTACAGAGTTAGGGTTAGGGTGTCTTTCCATAGCTTGTGGGGTAAGCTGCAGTGGAATTCTGCTTAACGCTAAAGTGAGAAATGCTGTCCTTGTGCTGCCATACATGAGTCCCAACCGCAGTGTTCTGAAGAATCCGGATTCAGAGGGCTAGTGCTGTGTGCAGCACTGAATGTGACATTCTGGAAAGCAATGGGAATGAGAAACTGATGCTTGGCGTTGAGAGCTGGAAGTGAGAGCAAGGCTGAGGGCAGAGGGGAAAGAGAAAACTTTGGTGGAGGTAGAAATGTTCTTTATCTTCAATGGGTGGTGGTGGTGGTGGGTTTATTTTTTAAGACAGTTTTTTATGTGTTGCCTTGGTTGCTCTTGAGCCATCCACAACTCTTTCCTCCCTAGTGCTGAGATTACAAACTTTATACCTCCAATTTTTAAAAGCTATTTGGGATGACCCATGACCTCACACTTGGTAGGCAAGTTTTCTACCACTGAGCTACAGTTCTAAAGAGTGTGAGAGAGAGAGAGAGAGAGAGAGAGTGTGTGTGTGTGTGTGTGTGTGTGTGTGTGTGTGTGTACTTTTAAAACTTAATTTTTGGGGGCATGGTGGCACAGGCCTTTAATCCCTTCACTTAGGAGGCAGAGGCAGGTGGATCTCTGTGAGTTCAAAGCCAGCATGATCTACAGGATGAGACATTGTCTCAAGAAAGCTACCTCAAAAGCCAACGTTCAATTTTATGGGTATGCATGCGTACATGTACTCTGTCTGGAGGTTGAAGTCCCCTCGGGGTTGGGTCCTCACCTTCGGCTTGTTTGAGACAAGGGTCTCTTGTTTCCAGTGTCTGCCCTCAGCCTTCCAGGACTTTTCCTTCTTGGTTCCCTATGTCCTCAGAAGTCCTGTAATTACTTTGCTTGCACCATACACCAGGCTTATTTGTGGGTTCTGGAGATTCAGGCTCAGGTCCTTAGGATTGTGCTTTTACCCACTGGGTCATCTTCCCAGTCCTTAATGTTTGTTGTATTTTAAAAAGCCCTTCCCCCAAAACACTGAGGACATCTGACCTGAAGGAAAAGACTTTGAGGAATACTCAGTCCTAGTAAGTGAGTGTCAGCAGCTGTTCTCAATTGGAAATTGGTTTTTAGAGGACATTTAGGGGTAAGAAGACAGAATAAATAATTCCTTCTCTAGTCCTACTTTCCCCAAATAACTCAGTAAATTTATTACTGTTTCTTTTTATCTTTGCTCATACTGGCACATGCTCACATACACGCTCTTGTGGGTTTTCCCTTTCTCTTAATAGAAGAGAGTGTAGCATACCTGTACTCTGCCATTTACACTTTTAACTTGTACCCAGATTTTCTGTGGTCAGAGCACACGTAGCAAGGTGTGGTAGTGCACGCCTTTAATCCCAGCATTTGGAAGGCAGAGATAGGCAGAACTCTCTGAGTTCTAGGACAGCCTGATCTATATAGTGAATTACTGAACAGTCTGGACTATATAGAAACACTGTCTCCTTAAGAGACAGAGACAGAGACAGAAGGAGGGAGGGAGAGAGAAATGTATCCAACATATATGTTTAATAACTGACTAATGTTCCATAATGTAAATATATTTCAATTTATTCAGCTATTTTGTAACTAGGTACCCATATTTGCTGAGAGATGGCTCAACAATTAAGAACCGTGGCTGTAGTCACAACCATCTGTAACTCCAGTTCCAGGGCCTTCTTGGGCACCAGGCACACATGTGATGCATAGACATAAATGCAGGCAAAACATTCATACACATAAAATAAGTCTAAAGAAAAAGGTATTTACCTAGAAACGGACTTTAACCTCTCTGAAATGAAAATGTCTTTTCCCCAGAATCACACAAAGAATCAATCAAAAATCTACGGTCTCCATTATTTGAGCTGTGTGATTGGGCCGCTCATTCTGCACTGCAATACCTCTTTCCAAGCCCTGTGGGGTAGACGTTCATAGAGGAGAGCCAGGGCTGATCTTGTTTGTACAGACTTTAGTTCAGTAAATGCTTGCTCAGAGCCATCTGGCCTCATCTAGAAAATGTTTACCAGCTCCCAGAAAAGAGTTTCAGGGTTTGACAACTTAGCAGTGACCTGAGTTACATAATAGTGACATTGGTAGGGTCACTAGACAAAGACCTCATGTGGCTGACAGGTGAAGATGGGGTACCACAGTTGTGATTAGAATGGTAAGATCTCCATTGGTGACAGAGTGGGGAACAGAAAGCTGTGGCCCAGCTCCCCTGTAGCCTTTAAGAGAGTCAGAGGAAGGCTGTGAATGCATCAGAAACATTGCTGCATGTTTGCTGCAAGTTTGCAAGCATGGGGAAGGCAAGCAAAGTGCTCCCATCCCATGACCAAACCAACCCTGCTCTCCAGCAGGGTGTTCATGGGGAGCTGGGGAGATAAGGTGGGAGAGATAAGGCGTTGACCCTGCCTGTTCCCATGTCCGGTGAGCCTTGATGCCAGCTGGAGAGGGAAGAAAGGCCACATGCTGTTTTAGACAGCAACTCCATAGCTTCCCTAAAACCAGATTCCAATCCTCCAGGGACCAGGGTAGCCAGCGGGTAAACCTCTAAGAGCCCTTTACCACACGGAGATGGCTCCTGCTAGTTACACTCCTCCTTCAGTGGGGAGAAAGGGATGCACTTCAGTTACATCATCCACTCTTAAATTCCGCTTGTCAAGATCATCCACATGACAAGGCTCTAGAGACCAAACCAGCTGTATATCTTGCACCCTCCTCCCAAGCAGTGTTCATTAGTGGACTAAAGTCACCCTAGTGAGGACATAGGCCACAGCTCAGTCAGCAGGTCAGTCAGCGACCCCGCTCACTAGGAATTGGGAACAGCTTCCCCAGGCAGAAACTGGAGGGATGACAGCGACAGGTTTATATATGGCCCTAACTCAAGCTTTGTTCTCCATGTTGTCTTCTGCAGGGGTGTTCCCCCACCAGACACACTCCTACTTGGACCCCAGCTATGAGTATAACAAGTGGAGACATCCACAGCCACATGGGCCCGGGTCTTACCCCAGGAGTTTCCAGCTCCAGCAGATAGACTTTCTCAAAGGACGGCTCCCAGAAGCGCCCCTGATTAGACAGCAGTCCCAGTCACTGCCATCCTTCCCAGGACACTGGCCCAGGTTCCCAGGGCCACCTGCCCAGGGCAAGCAACTGGAAATCTGGGATTTCCCCAGAAGTGCGGCTCTCGGAAGTCAGGGGTCCCACACAGGACTCCCACTTCCTCTCCCACCCAGCAGGAGTCTGCCATGGAATGGTGCTGACAAGCTTTGCTCTCACTTCTGGGAGCTGAGCATCAGTCAGAATCCAGAGCCGAAGATCCTAGGCCGCCTGGAGGAGCTTGGTGAGGGCAAGGCCACCAGTGCCCAGATACTAGCCAGAGAGCTCAGGATTCCAAAGAAGGAAATCAATCGCATATTGTACTCCTTGGAAAGGAAGGGGAAGGTACGTAGAAGAGGGGGAGCTCCCCCTCTGTGGAGCCTTGCACCCCCACATCAGGCTTGGACTCAGCTCTCTAGAGCCGTGAATCCAGACACTTGTGGCCAGGCAGTCCCACAAGAAGAGCCTGGTTCCGACAGTGAAGACAAAGACCGTGCCTCTGACTTAGAAGGCCCTCCTGAGCCTCTTGACATGGCAGAGATCAAGGAGAAGATCTGTGACTACCTGTTCAATGTGTCAAACTCCTCTGCCCTGAATCTGGCTAAGAACATTGGCCTCACCAAGGCCCGAGATGTGAACGCTGTGCTGACTGACTTGGAAAGACAGGGCGATGTCTACCGACAAGGGGCCACGCCTCCCATCTGGTACTTGACTGACAAGAAGCGTGAGAGGCTGCAGATAAAGAGAAGTACACACGGTGTTCCAGCAGCTGTCCCAGAGGCTACCAGAAGCACCTCCTTCCCTACCTGCCACTCGCCCCCATCAGGTGCCTCAAGCAGCATGGCAACCCCCCAAAAAGTAGAGAATGGGCAGGAGCCTGTGGTAAAGTATGAAAGTAGGTATGAGGCCAGACCGGGACCAGTGAGACTGCGAACACACGCTTATCACAATGGCCCCTCCAGAGCAGGGTATGTTGACTCTGAAAATGGCCAGTGGGCCACAGATGACATCCCAGATAACTTGAATAGTATCCACACAGCATCAGGTGAGTTTCGAGCCATCATGGAGATGCCCTCCTTCTACAGCCCTACCTTGCCACGGTGTTCACCATACAAGAAACTGACCGAGTGCCAGCTGAAGAACCCTGTCAGCGGGCTGTTAGAGTATGCTCAGTTCACTAGTCAGACCTGTGATTTCAACCTGATAGAACAGAGTGGACCATCCCATGAACCTCGGTAAGAGATCACCCAGGGATCGTGCCTAGTGTTGAGTCAGGCGCTCTGGCTCCTGCACTGTCTCAGCCCATTTGTGAGTGGTGGCCTTGGTGGCTCCCATCTTTGCCTTCTCTCTTTTCCACCTTTTGGCTAAATCGTCCTTGATTAGTCCTTTCTCTAAGTGCTAATCATGGAGACTAGACCTCAGGGTAGCCAGAATCCTGACTGAGCAAGGGGAGATTGACTCTCTTGGTGGAAGTAAACGTCCTTAGGGATGACTAGCTCTTGTGCACCCATATCTACCTTCTTAGGCCAGAGGTGACACAGGTGCCACTATCCACATCACTGCCAAACCTAGCAGGTGGGCTGGGGCAGGCTGAGCAGGCAGAATAATAGTACTTGCTAGGCAGCAGCGGGTGCACTTCCTCCAGTCTCAGCTGCCAGTCTCATCCAAGGTGGTACTTCTACTTTTGCACACCTCCCCTGCACAGTAGATGGGCTGCACGCGCCGCCACCGCTGCTGAGCCAAGAAGTCAGGTTCCCTCGCTCAGGCACTTGCTAGGCTTTGCACTATGACAGTGGTTCTCCACCTTCCTAATACTCTGACCCTTAATATAGTTCCTCACTTTGTGGTGACCCCCAACCATAAAATGATTTTCTTGCTACTTCATAACTATACATTTGCTACTGTTGTGAATCGTAGTGCAAATGTCTGATATGCAGGATATTTGATGTGTGACCACTGGTTTCCTGGGGTGAGGGTTCCCCACAGTGACCTGTTTCTTTCTTCCTGAACTCCCTTTATGATACCAAGTTATCACTTTAGGAGAACTGCTAAACAAAGGGGGTTTATCCCCAAACTGACAGAGCATTCT
The DNA here is from genome assembly GCA_030556225.1 of Cricetiscus sungorus. Lineage (NCBI taxonomy): Eukaryota > Metazoa > Chordata > Mammalia > Rodentia > Cricetidae > Cricetiscus > Cricetiscus sungorus. Next base: position 106,312,756 of record JANBXA010000730.1, read on the forward strand.
TTCTTTCTCTCACCACTCTTCCAAAGAATTGAGGGAAAGCTGTGGGTTTTGCTGTTTTTAGACTTCAACTATATAAAAAACTTGAATGCTGCCAGCTATGGTGTCACCTAACCATAATCCCAGCTCTCAAGTAACGGAGTCAGTGTTGAAAGTACCAGGTTAGCCTGGGCTAATACATAGTGAGACTCTGCCTCAAAGTGGGGAAAAAATGAAAAAAAAAAATGATGTTATATTATACTCGAGTGTTTTGGAGACCTAAGAAGTAAAAGGCCTGACCTCCTTCTCTGAATAAATGAAATGAATCCAGCCTGAGTAAGGAGCTAAAACATTTAAAAGCTTGAGCAAAGGACAGTCTAGGGCCAAGTGTTTTGATTTTTCATCCCATACCTGGGACAGGCAAATCTATAGCATTGCACAAGCAATCTGAGAAGGACAGATTGCTATAGTGACCTGGGACACATCACCCACCTACACAGCAGATCTTCAGAGGTGGCTCCTTCTTACCCCTCACCCACCTTCCCAGCCTCTTGTTTCTCCTCTCATACCCATCTCCCCTTCCTCCCTTCTTACCATCTAGCAGGTCCCTGCCATGGGCCAGGTGTCTGCTGTGGGTGTCTGGGCAATTCGAAAAGGAACACAATGCCACTGTTGTCTTTTAGGACCTCCATGGAGGAGGCCAGTCCACACAGTTGGCTAGGGTAAAGTTCTGGGGGTTCTTAGCAAGACTGTCCACCCATCTCTATGTGCACTTCATCTTGTCTCATTGTTAAGAAATGATAGCGGACCAGCACGCCTGCAGTCTCAGCACTTGGGAGGCAGAGGCAGGAGGATGTGTAGTTCAAGGCCAGCCTGGGCTATAGAGCAAAACCCTGTGGGCCAGCAAGATGGCTCAGGAAGTAAAAATTCTCACCACCAAGCTTGATGGCTTGAGCTCAGTTCTCTGAACCCATGTAGTAAAAGGAGAAAACTGACCCCTGCATGTTGTCTCTGATTTACACACACACAACACTAAAACAATCAATGAATAAAAGACCACTGGGTGTGGTGGCACACACGTTTAATCCCAGTACCCAGGAGTCAGAGGCAGGAGGATCTCTGAATTTGGGTTTATATAGTGAGCTTCAGGACAGCCAGGGCTATGTAGAGCTAGAGACCCTGGAAGGTACTCAGTACAGCAGAGCTTCCTGGGGTAGAGATCTCTTTTGAATGAACAGAGGGATGGCCCAACTTGGTGTTCACACATCTCATCACTTTCCACCAAGATTTAAGTTCCAGGTTGTCATCAATGGCCGAGAGTTTCCCCCAGCTGAAGCTGGCAGCAAGAAAGTGGCCAAGCAGGATGCAGCAATGAAGGCCATGGCCATTCTACTTCGGGAAGCCAAAGCTAAAGACAGTGGGAAACCGGAAGAATTATCGCACTGTCCCATGGACGAAGACTCAGAAAAGGTAGGTAACCCTCCACTGTTGTATGTCAGGATCTGACAAACTCTGGAAGCTTTCCTGGCTCAAATAGTCAACACTGTCCTGAGGCAGCACCCCTGCCCTACTCCTCACACCCCTGCCTCCCCTGCCCTCTTAGCCAGCTCCTCTTCTGCCCTCCTAGTCTGATTGTGTTTGCAGAGTGTCGGGGTCAAAAGAAGCAAATATTAGTCAGGATTCTCTGGAGGAACGGGATTTTGTAGATGGGTACCTGGTATGGTCAGAGTGGTCTAATGAGGGCCAGTCCCAGCCTGTCACTGTTCTCAGAGAGCTGCTCCAGTGTCCAGAAAAGCCAGTTCCACTCTCAGGGAGGGAGGCAGCAGCAACAGTGCAGATGGACTCCTCAGTGAGAGTGAAGGCCAGATAAGCAAAAAACAAAACTTTCAGCCAGGCGGTGGTGGCACCCACCTAAAACCCCAGCCCTCGGGAGCAGAGGCAGGTGGATCTCTGTGAGTTCCAGGCCAGCCTGGTCTACAGAGTGAGTTCCAAGACAGGCCCTAAAGCTACAGAGAAACCCTGTCTTTAAAAAAACAAACAAACAAACAAACAAACAAACAAAAAACAAAAACAAATCTTTCAAGGCCATGTGCTTTTATCTGGGCTGCTGGCATTTAGGGTGGTCTGGCTATCATGATCATCCCTCAGATACGCCCACAGGCCAGTCTGATACAGTACCTCACTGAGACGTCTTTCCTTTGGTTTTTAGCTGTGTCAAGTTGACAGTTAAAACCAACCATCACAGACCTTGAATCCACTCTCCTGTCTTAGAAGAGAAGTCAGTCACCCTTTCCTGTGCCCCCTAACAGCTCTTTGGAAGGCTACTCCTAACCTTAGTTGTCTAAAAGAAGGACCTGGGGTGCATAGGGACTAGTTAATTGCAGCAGTTGGCAGGCTGAGGCAGATGGCCTTGGGGTCAAGGCCAGCCTTCCTGGGGTGTAGGAGGAGACATTGTTTCAGAAAAACAGGAGTGGGAGATAAAGTGTCAACACCCCACTGACCTCTGCCGTGGTGATCTATTGAGAATTTTGTTTCTGTGTTTTGTCTTTTTTCTTCTTTTCTCCAGCCAGCAGAGTCCCAAACCTCCAGCTCCTCAGCAACATTATTCTCTGGGAAGAGCCCGGTTACCACACTGCTGGAGTGTATGCACAAATTAGGGAACTCCTGTGAATTTCGCCTCCTGTCCAAAGAAGGCCCTGCCCATGACCCCAAGTATGTCTTATGTGTGGCGTCTCCTGTGGAGGTCTCGCCCAGAGTAGCAAAGACACTTATCCTTGCAGCCTCCGAGATGAGAAGTCGTTCCTCTATATGGTCTCTCCTGTTACAGTCTGGAAAGGGCCTTCAGGGCCTGGCTGCTGCTATGAAGCAGAGAGTCTGGGATTAGGAGTTCGAAGGGACCAAGGACTAGGTAGGGTCACAGCATGGACAGCGTGGCGGTCACTGTTGGGACAGAAAGGTTGAGAATCTGGGCATGCCTTAGCAGCTCCCTGCTTGGGGGTTCTGTGCATACTTGTTCAGAAGAAGGCTCCTGGAGGGTGTGAGGAGTGAGTGATGCTTGCATGTTGAGTAGTTAGCCAGGTCACAAGACTGGGGGCAGTGGGTGAGCGGGGCGCACTAGCTATCCAAAGCCAGAATAACTACACAGAGGTGATGTGCATAAGAGCTACAAGTAGTGGAGGATGGCACAGACCAGGGCGAGGCAGATCACCTCAGCCCAGCCATTGTAATCCTTTGTCCATCGTTTCCTCTAAGGTTCCAGTACTGTGTAGCAGTGGGAGCCCAGACTTTCCCCACTGTGAGTGCCCCCAGCAAGAAAGTAGCAAAGCAGATGGCGGCAGAGGAGGCCATGAAGGCTCTGCAGGAGGAGGCAGCCAATTCAGCTGATGACCAGGTATGGTGTTGTCCTGCTCAGGTTACAGGTCGTGGGTTACAGCATGGGCAGAGTCGGGTTGTCTTTGCATCGCTCTGGGTTTTCTGACATGTTGCTGGTTCCTCTTGGGCTAATTCTCCCATAGTCTGGAGGCGCGAACTCGGAATCACTTGATGAGTCTGTGGCACCCAACAAGATCAGGAGGATTGGTGAGCTCGTCAGATACCTGAACACCAACCCCGTGGGCGGCCTGTTAGAGTATGCTCGATCCCATGGCTTTGCTGCTGAGTTCAAGCTGATTGACCAGTCTGGACCTCCTCATGAACCCAAGTGAGTGTCTCAGTCCTGGCAGCAGCCGTGTGTCCGCAGGTGAGGGTAGCCTGTGACCTCAGGGTAACAAATGATGCACATTGACTTCTATCCTTTTCATCCTTTTCAGGTACCCTCCTGTAAACATTTTTATTCTATGTGTGTGGATGTTTTACCTGCATGTATGTATATGTACTGTGTGTTTGCAGTGCCCATGGAGACTAGAAAAGGGCCAGATTCCTTGGAACTGAATTATAGATGTTAGTGAGCTGCCATATGGGTGCTGGGAATCAAAACCAGATCTTTTGGAGGAACCATCTCTCTAGCACCCCATATCAAATTTTTAAAATTTTTTTAAATGTAAGGAGAAAAATCTTCATTAAAAATAACATGGGGCAGGAGCACCAGGGAGGTGAGTCAGGGTTAGGAGCACTAGTAGCTCTTGCAGAGAACCCAGGTTTAGTTCCCAGCACCCACAGGATAGCTTACAGCTATCTGTAACCCCAGTTCCAGGGGATTTGATATCCACTTCTGGCCTCCATGACCACTAGACATATACATGGTACACTTTCATCTGTGTGGGCAAACATTCATTGTGTGTGTGGTGGGGGGTTATTTTTAATTTTTAAATTATCTTTTGGATCAGCAAGATGGCTCATTAGATGAGGATACCAACTCTGATGACCCGAACTCTATCCCTAGGACCCACATTAGAGAAAGAGAGGACTGATTTTAGTTTGTCTGTGTGTGTGTGTGTGTGTGTGTGTGTGTGTGTGTGTGTGTGTGTGTGTGCTGCGTGCGCGCGCAGCACGCGCCTGTGCACATGGGTGTGTGCCTCCCCATTAAAAAAAATCCACTTTTAATTACAACTAATTATCTTGCTGTTTTAAAATTGTTTTTTAGTAGTACTGCCATTGATGTTTCCATGATCCTCTGTATTGGCATCTCCTTGTGAACTGCTTCATTTGGTACTACCCATTTTCTTTTAGAGGGTTACTCTTTAGTCCTTTACAGCTTTTAAAACAATGAAATCCCTTTGATGATTATGATCCAATTTAGAGTCCTCAATCTAAAGGGGCCCAGAAGAGCTCCTGACTACCCCCATCCAGAGTACCCTTGTCCTGCGGGAAACTGGCTGAGAAGGAGGACACAGCTCTTGTCCTTTCCTCCGGCCAGCCTCCCTCTCTTTAAGCTTGGTCACATGATAGTGGGAGCTTTCAGTGAAACTTTCTGTAATATCCTGGGAATTCAGTCATTTACTTGGAATATAAGAACCTTGAAACTGGATTTGAAGACATGAGGATGCAACAGATTTAGGACTGTGACAGTGTTGGACTTGCATGTGGCTTGTCCTAGGAGGCAGATGCTAATTTAGTAGCTGTTTTATTTCCGTCTCATGTGGTCCTTCTTTTGTGTAAATAATGCTGCCTGCACTTTTCCCTCTTTTTCTTGGTGACCTTAACTGACTTGTTGGCTTTTAATGTGTAATGCTGGAAAGTGCTGAACGTAACCCAGACCTCCCCAAGCTCCACATTCCTGTATCTAGTTACATACTTTCACTTCTAGTCAAACACACCCTAAGCAGAGCTCCCAGACTTTCTTGTCATAGTAGTTCTTCTTCCTAGATAGCTGAAACTTCTGTGAAATTGGAAAAAAAACAAAACAAACAAACAAAAAAAAAAAACTAGCTAGGACAAACCCCAAGGATAATTATGCCCTCCTTTCCTGCTAAGCAGCCCCTGAGTTCTGTTGGTTACTCTTAGTTTCTGACTGAGTCCCCCTACTTTTTACTTTTGGTGTTAGTGCCCTAGTCTAAGCCACCACTTTCTGTCATCTGGTACATCCCAACTTGTTTCTGCTGTGCTTACGTAACACTTGTGTATGGGGCCCCTTTTGTCAGTCTAGTAGCCTGCAGTCATTAAGTGAGATCACATTGGCTAAGTCATGTGGAAGGGCTGGACTGCCCTGAATAAGATCTGTTGTGACGTAGTTTGACTCCCTCGGGGAAAGACTTCTTCCAAGAAGTGATGCTCAGGCATCACTTAAGATGGCTGAGAGAAAACAGGATTCAGGACAGGAGACAAGCAGCCTGTATTGATTGGTACTGTATCTATTGATTTAGCCAAGTTAGACTAGATTTCTTTTTAATTAAACCTGGGTTTAATCCTTAGTAACATACCCTCATACATAATTGTGTCTGTACTGAACACATGCAAGTACTATTATTCCATTATTCCATGGACAATAAAGGTAACATTTTTGTGGGGGGAGGGGGTTTCTAGGCAGTGTTTTCTCTGTGTAGCTTTGTAGACCAGGCTGGCCTAGGACGCAGAGATCTGCCTGCCTCTGCCTGGGATCAAAGGTGTTTGCCCACCACCACCCAGCTAACAACTTCTTATACAGTACTTTTCACCGTTGTGTTGCTAGAGATGATGTAGGCACACAGCAGCATGTGCATGGCTTATTTGCAAATACCATGCTGTTTTATATCAAGAACTTAAATGTTCTGTGATTCTGGTGTCCTTGGGGAACCCTTGAAGCATCTCCCAGGGACACCGAGGGGCAACTGTACATCTCTGTTCCTGTGGTGGGAGGACAGACCTAGTAAAGGGACTGAGAGATAGTCTGGTGAATGAGCAGGGAGTAAGGGTAGGCAAGCCTGTACCAGCTGTTTGCTGAAGGGCGCACAGGATGCCCACATGACCTGCCTTGTAGGTTGTTGCTTTACTGTGGAAGCAGTAGGAAGTCATTGGAGGTTTGAGTGGTGCATCAGTGGTCTCTCACCATATTCTTGTCCCTTTATTAGCACTTCTCTGCTAATCTTTGTCTTCTCCTTTGAGAGTACTCTTCCAGGCCTTTGCCTTTGCCTCAGATTTCCACCTAAATCACTGTTGGTAGTCTAAACTGATAGCTTACTTCCCACGTAACCAGGCCACCTGCCAGGAAGTATGAAGGAAGCATCCTTCCTCCCACATCATGTACAGGTCTCCTCCCCTCCTGATCTCCCTTCTCATTGCCTCTCTCTAGCATCCTGTCTTGGTCATTGACCTCAGCCTGTACGTATGCAGACTCTTACCTGTCTTTGACAGACCGTGTCTTCACCTGCTTCCTCCAGGCTCTACCCCATTTCTGCGCTGCTCCAGACACCAGATGTCTCAAAAGGACTGTCTGTAGTCACTGTGTACTTTCTTCACTCCCGCTGAGGGCTGGATAGATAGCTCAGCAGTTAGGAGTGCAGACTGTGCGACAGCAGAGGACCTTAGTTCCCAGTGCAGGTCCCAGCACCCACACTTGGCAGCTCAAAACCACCTGACTCCAGCTCCCAGGGGATCCAGCACCCCCTTCTGGCCTTCGCAGGCACTGCACAGATAGATGCACACACAATTGAAAATAAAAAGAAAATCTCAACTTACTTGGCTAAAAAGCCCAGCCACTGTCTGAATGTGGTTACTATGCACTTGAGATGTGGCCAGCATGACTGAGGGTCTGAATTAATGATACATCTAAGCTTTTCAGTTCACTTAAATTCCGTAGCTTCCATATTAGAAAGCATGGCTCTAATGGATTCTGATTTCATAATTCACAAGCTTAATCACATCCTGTCATATGCAAAAGTATGTGTACAGGGCTCATCCTTTCCAAACACACAATGGCCACAAAATTCCTGGTCTCCAGAGGCAGAGGCCCTACAGTTTTCCCTGCTCATCCAGACCTTTTCCCGCTGCCCTCAATTCTGAATTTTGCCCACTGGCTGGCAGAGACCTGCCAGCACAGGCAAAGAAAGGAACAGAGGCATTCAGCTGCTTCGTGTCTGAAGGACAGTGGGAAGGAAGCTCAATGCAGATGGCAGAAACGGGGCTGTGCCTCTCATGCACCATTGGCTTGTCCAGAGCTAAGAGTGCATTAGGATCTGACTGAAAGCTGGGATTCCAGAAAGCTGCTAGGTTTCCAAGCTGCCGTGCTCTGGCTTCCTTCTGGGTTTGTGGCAGCCTGCCCCAGGAACGGTGTGGACCCCTCTCTACTTCAGAGCTCATGGTCCATTTCCTCCCTCCGTCCCCCACTGCCCCATAGCTATCTCAGGCTTGCTGGAAATGAACAAATAATTCCTTGGCAAAGCTTGGCTCCTTGGCCTAAGGCAGACCTTGCTGCAGTCACTTTTCTGAGCTCATCAGGAGATATACAAGGAAACAAAACCGAGTACTTTAGAACTCAGACAGTATTGGGAATACAGCACAGTGGTAGAGGTCTTGGTTGGCCTCTTAACAGTGCGGGAGTCAGGCAGTGCTGGTTATGTGGGGAGACAATTATCCTTCATTTCTACTTGACAAGGAACCTCTTTTCTTTTATGTGTGTACATGTGTACATGTGGAGGTGGGGTATAATGGCATTCCTCAGTCACCATCTCTTTTTCTACTTTTGTTTCTTTGTTTTTACATTTGGAGACAGGGCCTCTCGCTTGCTGACTAGGTTAGATTAGCTAGTTAACAAGCTCCAAGGACCCACCTGTCTTTGCCTCTGTTGCTGGAATTGCAAGCATGCAACCACCATGCCACGCTTTTATTGCCATGCATGGGGGGGGGGGTACGTGGGTTCTTGTGTTCAGGTACTTTACCAACTGAGGCAGCCGTCTTCCCAGCTTGTAAAGAAACCCTTTTCTGTCCTCTCTCATCTTCCCTTTTAACAAGGAGCAGCAGCTCAGTGCCTTTTCAGGTAACACTACAGGGTCTGGACAGAATTTAGTAAGATTGTATGAATTTTATAGTCACTTCCAGTTTATGGGAAGTGATACTGTTCCCATTTATATAATGAGATAAAATTTACCTTTAAAATATGTTTATAAGGGAGGGAGAGGAAACTGCTTGCAAAAGTGGCCTTGTTCTAGGTACAGGCGGCCAGCCATCAGGGGCTGCCGCTGCTTGATTTCATTCTTATTCTCATCCCAAAGGTTTGTTTACCAAGCGAAAGTTGGGGGCCGCTGGTTTCCAGCCGTCTGTGCACACAGCAAGAAACAAGGCAAGCAAGACGCAGCTGATGCAGCCCTCCGTGTCTTGATCGGGGAGAGCGAGAAGGCAGAGCAGTTGGGTTTCGCAGAGGTAACCCCAGTGACAGGGGCCAGTCTCAGAAGAACTATGCTCCTCCTTTCCAGGTCCCCAGATGCACATCCAAAGACAGTTAAGACATCTGCTTTTGGTGCTCTCTTTTTTGGGAGTGAGGGTGGGGTTCTGCTTGCTCTTCCCCAGAAGAAGTTGACTTTCACTTTGCCGTAATTATCTTTCGGCTTCAGTCTTGGTCTCAGTAGAGTGCATGTCTGGGGTACCAGATGTGGGATGGGAAAAGACGGCTTCCCTGCCAGCAGGCATACAGGATGCAGGCAGAGCTGTGGTCCCGACACTCCTCCTATCCCCACAGCTTCCTCTCACTGGTAGCACCTTCCACGACCAGATAGCTATGCTGAGCCACAGGTGCTTCAACGCTCTCACCAACAGTTTCCAGCCCTCCCTTCTCGGCCGCAAGATCCTGGCTGCCATTATTATGAAGAGAGACCCTGAGGACATGGGTATTGTCGTCAGTTTGGGGACAGGTGAGTGCACCCTGAGACGCTGGCCTCTTGGTGCAGAGCAGGTCCTTCCCAGCCTCTGTGGAGTCAGTGTGTGCAACCCAAAGGTGAGGACAGAAGAGAGTCCACAAGGAGTGAATGTCCTCAAAGTTGCTGACATGATGCTCAAAACATTTTGGAGTTGGCGCTGCTAAGATTTTTTTTAGTTAACTGCTTAGCTGCAGCCAACACTACATAAATATCCCAGAGTCTGCCAGGCCCTCAGCATCCGAGTTAAGGAACACTCGGGTTTCTGTTGGTTTCAGCTGCAGTCAGCTCAGATTTGGAATGAGTTTGGGGTTTGACTGGGATTTGTTTTGGCTTGGGATTTTGTTTGTTTTGAGGCAGGGTGGTCCAGACTAGCCTCAGACACACCACCCTCCTACCTTAGCCCTTCAGAGACGCTGAGGTCATAGCAATCACTACTGTGCTGCCAGGGGTGGGTTCTTCTGTAAGTGAAAGGCAGAGTCTGAAGTCTGTCAGCTCAAGACCACCTCCGCCCCTCAGTCTCCACCCACCCACCAGCACTCTTCCCTTCCCAGGGAATCGCTGTGTGAAAGGAGACTCTCTCAGCCTGAAGGGAGAAACAGTCAATGACTGCCATGCAGAAATCATCTCCCGGAGGGGCTTCATCAGGTGAGCAAGATGGTCACAGCCATTTAGCTGTTGTGGGGCCCCTTCCAGCTCCCAGTCCACCCTGGCAAATTGGCAGCAGTCAGTTGGGCCTGTCATTTACAGCCAGTCCCTTTTGTGACCTGGCTGCATCCTCTCCAAACAAAGCAGCCTCTGCGTCCTCAGGCCGTAGGAATGAAGCAGCCTCTCCCTCTGTGTGAGAATCTATACTCAGCCTCTGCCCCTGCCAGCTCTCTCCTTGGGGTCACATTTAACTCACAGAGGGCAAGAGTCACGGAGAAGCAGAAGCTAGCCATATAAGGTCTTGAATCCGTGTATCCCGCCTGGAATCCCGTGTGGCCTCTCCAGAGGCTACCTCTTAGGACATGTAGAGGTCTCCTGCGGAGGTCTTCCCAGTCCCTCTTCCACCTGAGACGCTGAAAGCTGTGTACCATGGAGTGTGGGTGTGGAGGTGTGTTCTGCTCCATCCAGACTGGAGCTGCCTCCTAGCCAGCTTTCTTTTGGTAGGTTTCTCTACAGTGAGTTAATGAAGTATAACCAGCACACTGCCAAGAACAGCATATTTGAGCTTGCCAGGGGAGGGGAGAAGCTCCAGATAAAAAAGACGGTTTCTTTTCACCTCTACATCAGGTCTGTACCCCTGGCTTGGCTGCCCACATGTTCCTCTGGCCCCCAATCCCAACCTTACACTGTAAGCCATGTCTGCTCTGTGTTTGAGGTGCATACCCAGATGGCAAAGGGATTCCTGCCACCCAGTGCCCATATAGGCTTAAGAAAGCAATCCCTGGTTTGGATGACAGCTGGTTTCAAGACCCCCTCAGTTTCAGGGAAATCTGTGTATGTGTGTGTGGGGGGGGGGTCGGGTCTTAACTAACATCATTGCTTGGCAGCACGGCGCCCTGTGGAGATGGAGCCCTCTTTGACAAATCCTGCAGTGACCGAGCTGTGGAGAGCACAGACTCCCGCCATTACCCTGTCTTTGAAAATCCCAAACAAGGCAAGCTTCGCACCAAGGTGGAGAACGGTGAGTGGCAAAAGTCTTCCCTTCTACTTACAAAGGTTCTGCAAGACTGCCAGTGGGCATCGAGGCTGCAGCAGGTACCAGAGGGGGAAATCAGGTTCCAAGTGGAAGTCTGTAGCCGGGGAGAGCAGGACATCTCCAGGCTGCTTAGGAGGCAGAGGTGCCCATGGAACTCAAGGAAGAGTCCAGCTAAAAATAAAAGGAGAGCCACCCTCTGTGTCAGTGGTCATGAGAATGGGGATGTGCAGAAATGGAGAGAACCGATGGGAGGTGGGGTCCACTGAGCTGGCAGATGTGGTGCCAGCATCCTCTCTTCTGTCTTCCTTTACATCACTGCTATCCCTTCACACTTCAGTGTCATCCACGTGGTCCTGAGACATTAATCAGGCCCTTTCCCTCCCTACTAGATACCCTAAGTGTGAACACAGGCACCATACAAGCCATGCTCTACTCCTAAAACTTTACCTAAGGAGCGAAGGCGTGTGTCCACAGAAACACATGAACAGCCATGCTCATGGTAACATTAGTCACAATGGCTAGAGTGGAACAAACACGGCCCCCACACCCAGGTAAATGGCTAAATAAAATGCGATCTATTCATACGATGGCATATTACCTGGTATAGAAAGGGATAAAGTCCTGAGGCCTGCCACAACATGGACCTTGAAATATGCTAGCTGAAAAATCACAGAAGAACATTTGTCATATGATTTCATGTCTGAAAGGGGCAGAGTGACAGACAGACCCACAGACACAGATCGTGAACTGGGAGTTGCCAGGCAAGGGAATTCCTAGTGTAAAAGACTTCAGGTGACATGATGCTCAACAACCAGTTGTAATGGAACAAGCATGAAAACACATGTGTTTTAAGTGGGTGGATTGTGTAGTGTGGCATAAGAATTTGAGCTCCAAACAGCCAGGTATGCAGCACACTCCCAGACTTGGAAGGCTAATGCTAGAAGATCAAATGTTTGTACTTGGGTTATAAAGTGAAACTGTCTCCAAAAATCCAAGGTTTAGGAGGTGGAAGGCAGCCCAGTTGGTAAAAAGTCCACTGTGCAATAGCACAGGGACTTGAACTCCAATATTCAGAACCCGACCTCAGCAGTGCACACCTGTAGCCCCAGTGCTGGAGGCTGGGAGGTACGAGAATGCGACCTAAACAAATGAATGAGCTTCAGGTTGAGAGATCAGAGAAAGACAACTAACATCAGCCTCTGGCCTATACACACATGCACACACTTGTACATGTGCTCACATGCATACAAAAATACACATACTAACGAGTACACACACACCCCTGCTACACCTTCTCACTAAACGGTAATACTAAAACTAGG